>OY982531.1:2500-10000 GCA_963859965.1 Ceramica pisi
CCTAACCTAACCTAACCTAACCTAACCTAACCTAACCTAACCTAACCTAACCTAACCTAACCTAACCTAACCTAACTACTAACCTAACCTAACCTAACCTAACCTAACCTAACCTAACCTAACCTAACCTAACTAACTACCTAACCTAACTAACCTAACCTAACCTAACCTAACTAACCTAACCTAACCTAACCTAACCTAACCTAACCTAACCTAACCTAACCTAACCTAACCTAACCTAACCTAACCTTACCTACCTAACCTAACCTAACCTAACTACCTAACCTAACCTAACCTAACTAACCTAACCTAACCTAACCTAACCTAACCTAACCTAACCTAACCTAACCTAACCTAACCTAACCTAACCTAACCTAACCTAACCTAACCTAACCTAACCTAACCTAACCTAACCTAACCTAACCTAACCTTAACCTAACCTAACCTAACCTAACTACTAACCTAACCTAACCTAACCTAACTAACCTAACCTAACCTAACCTAACCTAACCTAACCTAACCTAACCTAACCTAACCTAACCTAACCTAACCTAACCTAACCTAACCTAACCTAACCTAACCTAACCTAACCTAACCTAACCTAACCTAACCTAACCTAACCTAACCTAACCTAACCTAACCTAACCTAACCTAACCTAACCTAACCTAACCTAACCTAACCTAACCTAACCTAACCTAACCTAACCTAACCTAACCTAACCTAACCTAACCTAACCTAACCTAACCTAACCTAACCTAACCTAACCTAACCTAACCTAACCTAACCTAACCTAACCTAACCTAACCTAACCTAACCTAACCTAACCTAACCTAACCTAACCTAACCTAACCTAACCTAACCTAACCTAACCTAACCTAACCTAACCTAACCTAACCTAACCTAACCTAACCTAACCTAACCTAACCTAACCTAACCTAACCTAACCTAACCTAACCTAACCTAACCTAACCTAACCTAACCTAACCTAACCTAACCTAACCTAACCTAACCTAACCTAACCTAACCTAACCTAACCTAACCTAACCTAACCTAACCTAACCTAACCTAACCTAACCTAACCTAACCTAACCTAACCTAACCTAACCTAACCTAACCTAACCTAACCTAACCTAACCTAACCTAACCTAACCTAACCTAACCTAACCTAACCTAACCTAACCTAACCTAACCTAACCTAACCTAACCTAACCTAACCTAACCTAACCTAACCTAACCTAACCTAACCTAACCTAACCTAACCTAACCTAACCTAACCTAACCTAACCTAACCTAACCTAACCTAACCTAACCTAACCTAACCTAACCTAACCTAACCTAACCTAACCTAACCTAACCTAACCTAACCTAACCTAACCTAACCTAACCTAACCTAACCTAACCTAACCTAACCTAACCTAACCTAACCTAACCTAACCTAACCTAACCTAACCTAACCTAACCTAACCTAACCTAACCTAACCTAACCTAACCTAACCTAACCTAACCTAACCTAACCTAACCTAACCTAACCTAACCTAACCTAACCTAACCTAACCTAACCTAACCTAACCTAACCTAACCTAACCTAACCTAACCTAACCTAACCTAACCTAACCTAACCTAACCTAACCTAACCTAACCTAACCTAACCTAACCTAACCTAACCTAACCTAACCTAACCTAACCTAACCTAACCTAACCTAACCTAACCTAACCTAACCTAACCTAACCTAACCTAACCTAACCTAACCTAACCTAACCTAACCTAACCTAACCTAACCTAACCTAACCTAACCTAACCTAACCTAACCTAACCTAACCTAACCTAACCTAACCTAACCTAACCTAACCTAACCTAACCTAACCTAACCTAACCTAACCTAACCTAACCTAACCTAACCTAACCTAACCTAACCTAACCTAACCTAACCTAACCTAACCTAACCTAACCTAACCTAACCTAACCTAACCTAACCTAACCTAACCTAACCTAACCTAACCTAACCTAACCTAACCTAACCTAACCTAACCTAACCTAACCTAACCTAACCTAACCTAACCTAACCTAACCTAACCTAACCTAACCTAACCTAACCTAACCTAACCTAACCTAACCTAACCTAACCTAACCTAACCTAACCTAACCTAACCTAACCTAACCTAACCTAACCTAACCTAACCTAACCTAACCTAACCTAACCTAACCTAACCTAACCTAACCTAACCTAACCTAACCTAACCTAACCTAACCTAACCTAACCTAACCTAACCTAACCTAACCTAACCTAACCTAACCTAACCTAACCTAACCTAACCTAACCTAACCTAACCTAACCTAACCTAACCTAACCTAACCTAACCTAACCTAACCTAACCTAACCTAACCTAACCTAACCTAACCTAACCTAACCTAACCTAACCTAACCTAACCTAACCTAACCTAACCTAACCTAACCTAACCTAACCTAACCTAACCTAACCTAACCTAACCTAACCTAACCTAACCTAACCTAACCTAACCTAACCTAACCTAACCTAACCTAACCTAACCTAACCTAACCTAACCTAACCTAACCTAACCTAACCTAACCTAACCTAACCTAACCTAACCTAACCTAACCTAACCTAACCTAACCTAACCTAACCTAACCTAACCTAACCTAACCTAACCTAACCTAACCTAACCTAACCTAACCTAACCTAACCTAACCTAACCTAACCTAACCTAACCTAACCTAACCTAACCTAACCTAACCTAACCTAACCTAACCTAACCTAACCTAACCTAACCTAACCTAACCTAACCTAACCTAACCTAACCTAACCTAACCTAACCTAACCTAACCTAACCTAACCTAACCTAACCTAACCTAACCTAACCTAACCTAACCTAACCTAACCTAACCTAACCTAACCTAACCTAACCTAACCTAACCTAACCTAACCTAACCTAACCTAACCTAACCTAACCTAACCTAACCTAACCTAACCTAACCTAACCTAACCTAACCTAACCTAACCTAACCTAACCTAACCTAACCTAACCTAACCTAACCTAACCTAACCTAACCTAACCTAACCTAACCTAACCTAACCTAACCTAACCTAACCTAACCTAACCTAACCTAACCTAACCTAACCTAACCTAACCTAACCTAACCTAACCTAACCTAACCTAACCTAACCTAACCTAACCTAACCTAACCTAACCTAACCTAACCTAACCTAACCTAACCTAACCTAACCTAACCTAACCTAACCTAACCTAACCTAACCTAACCTAACCTAACCTAACCTAACCTAACCTAACCTAACCTAACCTAACCTAACCTAACTCTAACCTAACCTAACCTAACCTAACCTAACCTAACCTAACCTAACCTAACCTAACCTAACCTAACCTAACCTAACCTAACCTAACCTAACCTAACCTAACCTAACCTAACCTAACCTAACCTAACCTAACCTAACCTAACCTAACCTAACCTAACCTAACCTAACCTAACCTAACCTAACCTAACCTAACCTAACCTAACCTAACCTAACCTAACCTAACCTAACCTAACCTAACCTAACCTAACCTAACCTAACCTAACCTAACCTAACCTAACCTAACCTAACCTAACCTAACCTAACCTAACCTAACCTAACCTAACCTAACCTAACCTAACCTAACCTAACCTAACCTAACCTAACCTAACCTAACCTAACCTAACCTAACCTAACCTAACCTAACCTAACCTAACCTAACCTAACCTAACCTAACCTAACCTAACCTAACCTAACCTAACCTAACCTAACCTAACCTAACCTAACCTAACCTAACCTAACCTAACCTAACCTAACCTAACCTAACCTAACCTAACCTAACCTAACCTAACCTAACCTAACCTAACCTAACCTAACCTAACCTAACCTAACCTAACCTAACCTAACCTAACCTAACCTAACCTAACCTAACCTAACCTAACCTAACCTAACCTAACCTAACCTAACCTAACCTAACCTAACCTAACCTAACCTAACCTAACCTAACCTAACCTAACCTAACCTAACCTAACCTAACCTAACCTAACCTAACCTAACCTAACCTAACCTAACCTAACCTAACCTAACCTAACCTAACCTAACCTAACCTAACCTAACCTAACCTAACCTAACCTAACCTAACCTAACCTAACCTAACCTAACCTAACCTAACCTAACCTAACCTAACCTAACCTAACCTAACCTAACCTAACCTAACCTAACCTAACCTAACCTAACCTAACCTAACCTAACCTAACCTAACCTAACCTAACCTAACCTAACCTAACCTAACCTAACCTAACCTAACCTAACCTAACCTAACCTAACCTAACCTAACCTAACCTAACCTAACCTAACCTAACCTAACCTAACCTAACCTAACCTAACCTAACCTAACCTAACCTAACCTAACCTAACCTAACCTAACCTAACCTAACCTAACCTAACCTAACCTAACCTAACCTAACCTAACCTAACCTAACCTAACCTAACCTAACCTAACCTAACCTAACCTAACCTAACCTAACCTAACCTAACCTAACCTAACCTAACCTAACCTAACCTAACCTAACCTAACCTAACCTAACCTAACCTAACCTAACCTAACCTAACCTAACCTAACCTAACCTAACCTAACCTAACCTAACCTAACCTAACCTAACCTAACCTAACCTAACCTAACCTAACCTAACCTAACCTAACCTAACCTAACCTAACCTAACCTAACCTAACCTAACCTAACCTAACCTAACCTAACCTAACCTAACCTAACCTAACCTAACCTAACCTAACCTAACCTAACCTAACCTAACCTAACCTAACCTAACCTAACCTAACCTAACCTAACCTAACCTAACCTAACCTAACCTAACCTAACCTAACCTAACCTAACCTAACCTAACCTAACCTAACCTAACCTAACCTAACCTAACCTAACCTAACCTAACCTAACCTAACCTAACCTAACCTAACCTAACCTAACCTAACCTAACCTAACCTAACCTAACCTAACCTAACCTAACCTAACCTAACCTAACCTAACCTAACCTAACCTAACCTAACCTAACCTAACCTAACCTAACCTAACCTAACCTAACCTAACCTAACCTAACCTAACCTAACCTAACCTAACCTAACCTAACCTAACCTAACCTAACCTAACCTAACCTAACCTAACCTAACCTAACCTAACCTAACCTAACCTAACCTAACCTAACCTAACCTAACCTAACCTAACCTAACCTAACCTAACCTAACCTAACCTAACCTAACCTAACCTAACCTAACCTAACCTAACCTAACCTAACCTAACCTAACCTAACCTAACCTAACCTAACCTAACCTAACCTAACCTAACCTAACCTAACCTAACCTAACCTAACCTAACCTAACCTAACCTAACCTAACCTAACCTAACCTAACCTAACCTAACCTAACCTAACCTAACCTAACCTAACCTAACCTAACCTAACCTAACCTAACCTAACCTAACCTAACCTAACCTAACCTAACCTAACCTAACCTAACCTAACCTAACCTAACCTAACCTAACCTAACCTAACCTAACCTAACCTAACCTAACCTAACCTAACCTAACCTAACCTAACCTAACCTAACCTAACCTAACCTAACCTAACCTAACCTAACCTAACCTAACCTAACCTAACCTAACCTAACCTAACCTAACCTAACCTAACCTAACCTAACCTAACCTAACCTAACCTAACCTAACCTAACCTAACCTAACCTAACCTAACCTAACCTAACCTAACCTAACCTAACCTAACCTAACCTAACCTAACCTAACCTAACCTAACCTAACCTAACCTAACCTAACCTAACCTAACCTAACCTAACCTAACCTAACCTAACCTAACCTAACCTAACCTAACCTAACCTAACCTAACCTAACCTAACCTAACCTAACCTAACCTAACCTAACCTAACCTAACCTAACCTAACCTAACCTAACCTAACCTAACCTAACCTAACCTAACCTAACCTAACCTAACCTAACCTAACCTAACCTAACCTAACCTAACCTAACCTAACCTAACCTAACCTAACCTAACCTAACCTAACCTAACCTAACCTAACCTAACCTAACCTAACCTAACCTAACCTAACCTAACCTAACCTAACCTAACCTAACCTAACCTAACCTAACCTAACCTAACCTAACCTAACCTAACCTAACCTAACCTAACCTAACCTAACCTAACCTAACCTAACCTAACCTAACCTAACCTAACCTAACCTAACCTAACCTAACCTAACCTAACCTAACCTAACCTAACCTAACCTAACCTAACCTAACCTAACCTAACCTAACCTAACCTAACCTAACCTAACCTAACCTAACCTAACCTAACCTAACCTAACCTAACCTAACCTAACCTAACCTAACCTAACCTAACCTAACCTAACCTAACCTAACCTAACCTAACCTAACCTAACCTAACCTAACCTAACCTAACCTAACCTAACCTAACCTAACCTAACCTAACCTAACCTAACCTAACCTAACCTAACCTAACCTAACCTAACCTAACCTAACCTAACCTAACCTAACCTAACCTAACCTAACCTAACCTAACCTAACCTAACCTAACCTAACCTAACCTAACCTAACCTAACCTAACCTAACCTAACCTAACCTAACCTAACCTAACCTAACCTAACCTAACCTAACCTAACCTAACCTAACCTAACCTAACCTAACCTAACCTAACCTAACCTAACCTAACCTAACCTAACCTAACCTAACCTAACCTAACCTAACCTAACCTAACCTAACCTAACCTAACCTAACCTAACCTAACCTAACCTAACCTAACCTAACCTAACCTAACCTAACCTAACCTAACCTAACCTAACCTAACCTAACCTAACCTAACCTAACCTAACCTAACCTAACCTAACCTAACCTAACCTAACCTAACCTAACCTAACCTAACCTAACCTAACCTAACCTAACCTAACCTAACCTAACCTAACCTAACCTAACCTAACCTAACCTAACCTAACCTAACCTAACCTAACCTAACCTAACCTAACCTAACCTAACCTAACCTAACCTAACCTAACCTAACCTAACCTAACCTAACCTAACCTAACCTAACCTAACCTAACCTAACCTAACCTAACCTAACCTAACCTAACCTAACCTAACCTAACCTAACCTAACCTAACCTAACCTAACCTAACCTAACCTAACCTAACCTAACCTAACCTAACCTAACCTAACCTAACCTAACCTAACCTAACCTAACCTAACCTAACCTAACCTAACCTAACCTAACCTAACCTAACCTAACCTAACCTAACCTAACCTAACCTAACCTAACCTAACCTAACCTAACCTAACCTAACCTAACCTAACCTAACCTAACCTAACCTAACCTAACCTAACCTAACCTAACCTAACCTAACCTAACCTAACCTAACCTAACCTAACCTAACCTAACCTA
>OY982531.1:17500-22500 GCA_963859965.1 Ceramica pisi
TAACCTAACCTAACCTAACCTAACCTAACCTAACCTAACCTAACCTAACCTAACCTAACCTAACCTAACCTAACCTAACCTAACCTAACCTAACCTAACCTAACCTAACCTAACCTAACCTAACCTAACCTAACCTAACCTAACCTAACCTAACCTAACCTAACCTAACCTAACCTAACCTAACCTAACCTAACCTAACCTAACCTAACCTAACCTAACCTAACCTAACCTAACCTAACCTAACCTAACCTAACCTAACCTAACCTAACCTAACCTAACCTAACCTAACCTAACCTAACCTAACCTAACCTAACCTAACCTAACCTAACCTAACCTAACCTAACCTAACCTAACCTAACCTAACCTAACCTAACCTAACCTAACCTAACCTAACCTAACCTAACCTAACCTAACCTAACCTAACCTAACCTAACCTAACCTAACCTAACCTAACCTAACCTAACCTAACCTAACCTAACCTAACCTAACCTAACCTAACCTAACCTAACCTAACCTAACCTAACCTAACCTAACCTAACCTAACCTAACCTAACCTAACCTAACCTAACCTAACCTAACCTAACCTAACCTAACCTAACCTAACCTAACCTAACCTAACCTAACCTAACCTAACCTAACCTAACCTAACCTAACCTAACCTAACCTAACCTAACCTAACCTAACCTAACCTAACCTAACCTAACCTAACCTAACCTAACCTAACCTAACCTAACCTAACCTAACCTAACCTAACCTAACCTAACCTAACCTAACCTAACCTAACCTAACCTAACCTAATCTAACCTAACCTAACCTAACCTAACCTAACCTAACCGGAGCCTTCGACAACGCGTGGTGGCCCGCAATAAAGTTACGTTTGGCTGAGGAAAAGTGTCCTGTAAATTTGAGGCGGGTAGTCGGCAGCTACCTCAGTGGCAGGGAGGTCACTGTAAGATACGCTGGAGAAGAGAGCATACGGTCGACCAGTAAAGGATGCGTCCAAGGGTCGATCGGCGGTCCAATATTTTGGAACCTCCTGCTAGACCCACTCCTGAAAGAGCTAGAAGGTAGAGGCGTCTATTGCCAGGCGTTCGCTGACGATGTCGTTGTGGTTCTGGATGGGGATACGGCGGTGAAAATTGAAGGACAAGCCAATGCCGTTCTCGAACATGTTAGAGCGTGGGGTGTCAGAAATAAGCTGAAATTTGCGCCACACAAAACTAGCGCGATGGTGTTGACGCGGAAGCTCAAGTACGATACCCCACGCTTGAGCATGGGAGGGATCGACATTGGAATGTCCCAGGATGTTAAGATATTGGGCCTAACTATCGACTCAAAGCTCACGTTTAACAAACATGTAGCTATCGTTTGCAAGAAGGCGATAGCTATATACAAACAACTGGCCAGAGCGGCTCGGGTGAGTTGGGGTCTGCACCCAGAAGTGATCCGCACTATATACACCGCTGCAGTTGAGCCGACGATACTGTACGCCGCAAGTGCATGGGCACCAGCCGCTTACAAATTAGGGGTCATCAAACAGCTGAATGTGGTCCAAAGAGGGTTTGTCCAAAAACTGTGCAGAGCCTATCGCACGGTCTCCCTAAACTCGGCACTGGTGCTGGCTGGGATGCTCCCTCTTGACCTCAGGATAAGGGAAGCTGTTTCGCTTTATGAAGCCAGGAGGGGCGTGCCCCAGCCTTCGCTAAGAGATAGGGAGGTAGAGCGAATGGCTCCAGCTCTAGAGGCCCCGCACCCTGCGGAGCAGACCACACTCCATTTCGCCAGCCTGATGGACGAGGAGCAATATAACAACCACAGCAACTATGCAGTGCGCATCTTTACCGACGGCAGTAAGATTGAGGGCAGGGTCGGAGCGGCACTATCATTGTGGAATAGTGTCACCGAAACAAAGGCCCTCAAACTTACTTTGCCGTCGTACTGTACCGTCTATCAGGCTGAACTGTTGGCCCTACAAAGGGCGGCTAAGGAAGCCCTCAAACACAGGGATAGCACGTTCGGCATCTTCAGCGACTCCATGGCGGCTCTCCAGACGGTTACCAACGTCAATGCCCCCCATCCTCTAGCAGTGGAGACAAGGGACACCATCCGACGCTGTAAGCTCCAAAACAAGAGTGTCGCCTTGTTCTGGATAAAAGCCCACGCAGGATTGGAGGGCAACGAGCGAGCAGACCAACTCGCAAAGGAGGCCGCCCTGGGGTCGAAGAAGAAGCCGGACTACGACTTGTGCCCCGTCTCATTCGTCAAGCGACAGATCCGCATGGGGTCGCTTGACGAATGGAACAGGAGATACGGGTCCGGAATTACAGCCTCCGGCACAAAACTGTTTTTCCCTGATGCTGTTGCGGCCTACAGAGTAGTCCGCAAAATGGAAATGTCAAGCGTGGTCACTCAAATCCTCACGGGGCACGGTGGATTCTCTGCATACCTGAAACGTTTCAAGTGTAAGGAGAATTCATCGTGCGCCTGTGAGCCAGGCATCGACGAAACGGTTGTTCACGTGCTGCTCGAGTGTCCAATCACAGCACGAGCAAGATATCAGGTAGAGCAGGAACTGGACATCGAACTGAAAGTGGAAAATCTGCCGACTATAATGCAGGGTAAACAAATAAAATTATTTTTAGAATACTGTGTCAAAATAGGATTACTGATAATAAATAGAAACAAAACAGTTAGGAATTAGGATACTTCATTATATAATGAATATATAAGGTAAGTACCTAAAATAACAGAAAAAAAAAAAAAAAAAAAAAAAAAAAAAAAAAAAAAAGGTAATAAACATTGGATGTCTTTTCGGAAACTTATAGCGTGCCAGCATAGATACAATAGAAATTCTGTGATAAGTATAAATACTCAGATTTAGTTTAGTTAAAAATAATAGTAAAATATTCGAACTGCCTCACAAACTTTAAAAATCGCTCAAAAGGTCTCTGACACTGGCAGAGGACAACTAGCGTGGCAGGAGTGGGTTTTAGCCGGTAAGAGTCCGGCACTGTCTCGGTCGCCTCACAGAGTGGGCGGCCGATTCGTCCATGAGGATTTCCCACTCCTGCCAAAACAAAAAAAAAAAAAAAAAAAAAAAAAAAAACCTAACCTAACCTAACCTAACCTAACCTAACCTAACCTAACCTAACCTAACCTAACCTAACCTAACCTAACCTAACCTAACCTAACCTAACCTAACCTAACCTAACCTAACCTAACCTAACCTAACCTAACCTAACCTAACCTAACCTAACCTAACCTAACCTAACCTAACCTAACCTAACCTAACCTAACCTAACCTAACCTAACCTAACCTAACCTAACCTAACCTAACCTAACCTAACCTAACCTAACCTAACCTAACCTAACCTAACCTAACCTAACCTAACCTAACCTAACCTAACCTAACCTAACCTAACCTAACCTAACCTAACCTAACCTAACCTAACCTAACCTAACCTAACCTAACCTAACCTAACCTAACCTAACCTTTACCCAGCTGGAGCTAAAGATAGCCGTGGAGCATTTCAACCCCAAAAAAGCTCCCGGATTGGATGGATTCACGTCGGACATCTGCCGTCGAGCGATCTACCAGGACCCGGACGCCTTCCTTGCCCTGTACAACAAATGCCTAGAATTGGCGCACTTCCCGGACATCTGGAAAGAGGCAACGGTGGTGGTCCTCAGAAAACCGGGCAAGGAAAACTACACGAACCCCAAGTCGTATAGACCGATAGGTCTTCTGCCAGTCTTGGGGAAGGTCCTGGAGAGGATGGTAGTAGCAAGGATGAAATGGCAGCTAGTGCCGCGGTTTAGTACTCGCCAGTTTGGCTTTATGCCCCAGAAGAGCACCGAGGACGCCCTTTATACTCTAATTAAGCATGTAAAGGACAAGTTGAGGCTGAAAAAGCTAATTGTCCTAGTGTCGTTGGATATCGAGGGCGCCTTCGATAGCGCCTGGTGGCCGGCAATCAAGGTCAGGCTGGCTGAGGAAAAGTGCCCGGTGAACATCAGGAGGCTACTAGATAGTTACCTCGACGGCAGAAAAGTAAGAGTGAGGTATGCTGGGGAAGAATGCGTGAGAGAGACCAACAAGGGCTGTGTCCAGGGGTCAATCGGTGGTCCAATTTTGTGGAATCTCCTGCTGGACCCGCTGCTGCATGACTTGGAGAAGAAGGGGTATTTCGTGCAGGCGTTCGCCGACGACATAGTGTTGGTCGTGGATGGGGATACAGCGCTTGAGATCTCCAGTTCCACCAATGCCGCTCTCGACCATATTCAGAGCTGGGGAGTCAGAAATAAGCTTAGGTTTGCACCTCATAAAACCTGTGCCATGCTTATCACTAACAAACTTAAGTATGACACTCCAGTTCTGAGTATGGCCGGGATAGGCATCAGTATGGTGAGGAGCATCAAGCTGTTAGGGCTTACCATCGACGACAAGCTTACATTTAGCGAGCATACCAAAAACGTCTGCAAAAGGGTAACTGATATCTTCAAGCAACTCTCACGTGCGGCAAAAGTCAGCTGGGGTTTAAATAGGGACATAATACACGTCATTTACACTGCAACGGTCGAGCCAATAGCTACGTACGCGGCGGGTGCCTGGGCGCCAGCCACGAAAAAACTGGGCATACGGAGGAGGCTAGGTTCTGTCCAACGAGGATTCGTCCAGAAGCTCTGCAAATCTTACCGTACCGTTTCACTCAACTCGGCACTGGTGCTGGCTGGGATACTGCCTCTGGACCTGCGCATACAAGAGGCAGCCGCCTTGTATGAGGCAAGAAGAGGGTCGTCCCAGTTTGTGCCAGGGGACCGGGAGATTGAGGGTATGGTGAGGTTTGCAGAGACCTCTCACCCTGCCAAGCAAATGGCTTTGGAGTTCATGTGCCTGGCAGACCAACAGCTTGTGGACAGTAGTAACGTGCAGGCAGTGCGAATATTCACTGACGGCAGCAAGATTGAAGGGAAGGTTGGAGCCGCATTATCCCTGTGGG